>CATNWA010005770.1:0-12707 GCA_951230385.1 Staurois parvus
AATTTGATTATTTTTCCTGCAAAGGGGCATTTTTGCCCATTGTTATTTTCCCTGCCCATACCTTTTTTTTTATATCTCAGTTTTACAATTTATACAGAATTTAAACCATTTTCCCTTAAATTTTACCCCTATTTTTTTTTCATTTGTTTTTTATGCATTCATTATCATTCATCATTTTTGTCCCTAAATACATTCCTAGTACTATTAATTGATCAATTTTGAATTTATTTATATATCTTTTATATTTTTTAAAATCATCCGTTTTTTATTATTTTAGTTTCTCACTGGGGTGTCTTTGCAAACAATTATTGTGTGCTTCGTTTTTCATGGGTGGGAGACATGTGCACAGGCATCGGTATGCCAGTGGGCAGGAATGCATCCTCTTCCGGCTCACTGTGGAGCACACGGTGGGCCTTAACTTTCCAGCTGTGATGGTCAAGCTGATGCCTGGCGGCTATGCATGTCTCCTCCTCCCCAGTCCTCTGCTGGTGCCGGGGTTTTTCCAAAAGCTGCATAGATAGCTGACACAGCAAAATTCTAAATTGGTCAGAAAAGGGCACTCCCCCCTTCCACTTTGGGGGCCCCCTTTAAAAAAAGAGTGCCGTCCCCCCTGGGGAATGCACATGGGGCATGAAATTCCAAAATTTTGGAACATACAAAAACCGGAAATCCCCCATTTTCACTTATTTTTGGGGAAACACTTTTATTACTCCCCAAATTAAACCCAAACCTGTAAAACCCCCCTGCTTTCAGGATACTTTGCATTTTCACTTGCAAAAAAGATGGAGAAATACACCTTTTTTTAACCAATGCTAAAACCCAGGCTCGGGGGAAATTTTCAGTTTATTTTCCATTAAAACATTTTTTTCTTTCTGGGGGGGTTCTGTCAAACTTGCCAAACCATTAGTACACCATTTTTTATGGGACTCTCTGTCCTTATTTTTTACCTTTTTTATACGGGCTAGGGGGAAATTGGGTGTTTTCCTGTACTTGTGCATCTTTGGTTTTTATTGTAATTTTGACCCCCAAATTAACTTTCTTTCATATTTTAGTACATGTTTTTTACATTTTTTTTTACACATGATGAATTGTATTGTATTTTTTGATTTTTTTAATAATTGCAGTGCGGGTGTATTTTAATGCCCTTTTTAGCCCATCCTTCGGGCCCTTTTGGGGCTTATCCCCCCAAAAAGTGGGGGTTTAAAATCCCCCCATTCCCAAAAACCATAAAATTTAATAGGGCAAAAAGCATTGTAGTTTTGGTTTGGGGAAGAGGAAAGGGGCCTCAAAAAACGCACCCAGCCAGTTGGAGGCCCTAAAATTTCCCTTTACAGATATCTTCTAGCCCTTTTTGGCCTTTTGCTTTTTTCCCATATGATGTGCCTTTGACATTTTTCCTTTGTGAGAAATTTTAAACCATTTTTAATACAAAAAAAAATTTTTTTAAAAGGGAAAAAAAAAATTTGGGCACTGGGCCTGTGGGGCCCTCTTTTTTTGTTATTTTTGAAATTTGCAACAAACACAAAAAATTTTCCCATGGTAGTCTTCAGAAACATCCGGGAGACCCGGGCCAAAAAGGTTTTCTCTGCATCTGCGGAGAAGAGCACAAAGGGGGACCTGCGTCGATGGGGAATATTGTAGGGCTGCAAAGACCCTGTTGCGTATTGTCTCGCACCCCATATCCGGAGTGAAGCCAAAAGGTCGGGGTTAAATAAACCAAAGAAAGGATCCATGTTTCCCAAAAAAATTTTCGAAAATATTTTTTAAGTTTTAATTAAGAGGGGAAAATGGGCCTATATCTAAAAACAAGAGAGGGATCCTTCCATCCTTAGGGTCCTGAGATATAACCTGTAAAGACGTTGCGGGAATGCATTCCCCCCCTGGGGGAAATTTAAATGTTGCTGAAACCCGGGGGGGCTATTTTGTCCGCAAACTTCTTATAAAAAGGGGCCCCAGTGGGGTAGCCATCGGGGCCCCCCCCGGGGAGCTTTACCAAGCGCATAAAAGCAAGCGCCCCCCGGGGGAAGTCATCCGCAAAAATATTGGACGCCCAGGTGCACGATGCCCCTCCCTGTCGGGGTGGCATCTTTGGGGCCTTGCAAATAGCCCTTTAGGGGGCCCTTCCTGTTGCCCCTCGGGGAAGGGGGGGGATATTTCCCATTAAAAAGGGGGGAAGGATAAAGTCTTCAAATCCCTTTGGGAAAATTTCCCCGATGAGGAGGAAAGCAAGACGCCCCCATTTAAATTTGAACTTCAAAATATAAAATTTTGGCTCTGGCAGATCTAAGGGGCACATTGTAATTTTTAAATTTTGACATTTTTTATTCCCGAAAAAGGGAAAAACATGAGTTCCGAAAAATTTTGGGAAATTTGTCTGGAAACTTTCCCTGTTTTTGGGTTCTTTTGAGCTTTCAGCACATTTTCCAGTTGATGTTTTTTCACGGGCAGAAACCGGACCCCGGGCCCTTGCCACCAAACCCCCTGACCAAAAGGACTTGCCGTCTAACCGCGATGTGACGTGCGTAACAATGTCACGCCAGATGCACCATGCACTAAGATTTTCCAGCTTATAGGACTACATATCTGTTGTTCCTGCAGTCCTGAGCGATTGTTACTGGGCGAGTTAATTACGCAAATTAACCCCTTCACACTGCCACGCCTCCTTTTTGATCAGAGATAAAGAGGAATACTCAGCTATACACTAGGATGATTGGTTAACCTTCAGTATCGCTATCTCTTTAGACTGGTTATACTAGAGGGTTAAATACTCATAGTAGAGTCTCTTTAAAGGCGGGGGGGAATTTTTTCATAAATTACATTTAGGAGGCTATAGAAACAGTTCAACCACTTTTAGAAAGTTAGATTTATTACTAACAGGTTCAAAAGGAGTGCAGTGAAATATTTACAGAAAAGATTATGTAACCAACATATATCATTAAATAAATATTCAGAGCAAAAAAGGAACAGATAAAACCAAGCCCAAGAATAACAGAAAAAAGGGTTTGGGTATGAAAGTACTTGCCAAATTAATGCCGGGTGTAAACAGTTTCAAGTATAAAGGGGCCCTTTCAGGTAGTTTTTGCTTATTGTCCCCCAACACCCAATTCCATTGACTCATGCAGGAGACTTTTTTTTCCTGTTTGAAACGCAGACCTTTCCCCTCTTTTTCAAACTAACTAAAAAAAAGAGAAAGTCTCCTAAAAATCTACGGAACAATCGCCCGGGAAATTTGCCCTATCCAGCCAAAACCAATACCTTATTTGGCAAAAAGGATTATTAGGCAGGTCATGCCCAAAATTCTGCTTGCTTTCCTGGGGGGGGGGGGGAAAAAATCGGGGGGGGGGGACTGATTTTTTTTTGGGGAGAATACCAAAATGTAAAATGTTTTTTTTGGAATGTACAGAAAAATTTAACCCAAAAATGTAAAAAGTTTGGAGCAGAAAGGGATGCCCTGCACCTCTTCTGTGTGCATGATTGTGCAGATGTTTTACAGATGTCGGGTTTTTTGCACTTTGTGTATGTTTTGTTTGTAAACTAGGGATTATTGTATTTTTAATTTCCTTTTTTAAACCCTTTGGTTTTGTTTCTTTTGTAACAATCTTTTGTAATAAACATTATTTTTTTTTTATTTTCTTATACTTTCTGTAGTTTTTTGCCTTATAAAAAAGGCCCCCAGGGGTTTTTACTAAATTTTTTCTTGGCCCCTATCATGAGGAATAGAACAATACAGCGATCAGCATTGTTTGAAATTTGTATCCTGCAGAGGGGACAGGGAAAATTTTTAAATGATACGTGGGGAAATAAATTTTTTCCCTTTCCCATTTAAGGGAAAAATCAAAAAAAATTTCCACCCAGTTGTTTGCTTTATCCTTCAGGCTTTGTTTTCCCGAAAAAATGTCCCCCGGGGTGATTTAATGTCTTTTATGAATTTTTGTGAAACCCAAATGAGGGAATACGGGGGAAAACTTATGGTTTCCTTTTTAAAAATACCCTAAATAATAATACCTTGAAAAAAACTTTTGAAATCTTCTCTTAAAAAGTTTTTTAAAAAATCCCTGTTTCTTTTTAGTGAATATTTCCATGCCCCAGGGGGGGACTGCCCAAACTCAGGGGGCCCTCGGGGCAATTTGGGGATCTTAGGGCCCCTTGGGGTCCTTGGGCCCAACTCAAAAAAGCCAATAAAAAGGTCCCCAGGGGATTTCGGGGGCCCCCCTTCGACCCCGGGGCCCTCGGGCGGTGCCAAAAGTTCTGGAATGGTCAGTCCCCCCTGCCATGCACATTTTATTATGTCCGTTGTATTCATAACTAAAATTTTGCCTCCATTATGGGCTGTTTAAATAAAATTGCCTTATTGGGTTTTTTTTATTGCTGAAGACCCCGGGATTGTTCCGGCTTAAATTGAAAATTTTGGGGGGCCCCCGAAAGGGGGCCCCCTTCTAGGGGCTTTTGGGCATTTTCATTTAAAAAAGGCGGGAAACACGGGGGTTTTTTTTCACAGTAAAAAGTTACAATTTTTTTTTTAAAAATTTTAGGGGGTTTTTAAATTTTTCAGTTTCAAACTGTACATGGGGTGGGTTCCCCTCACATGGGTCTAGTCGTTTAAATAGAAGAATTTTAGTCATATTACAAATCTTTTCTCGCAGGGCCCCTTTTTTAAATCATCAACATGTGTTTTTAAAATGGGTTCTTTGTCTTTTTATCATGAGATTTATGTATGTAGTCCCAATCTTGTGAGCAAAAAAGTTAAAAGGTTTTTTTTAAAAAATTCTTTAAATTTTTTGTGGGGTGGGGGGCCTTAAAACTTAAGTTTAAAGCAAAAATTTTTAAAACCCTTAATGTTTAAAATTTCCCCTTTTCATGGGGTGTTTAGTTCATGAGATAAGAGGTTCACGCATTGGAATCCTTTCTGGGAGTTGGGGAATTTTTAAAATCTTGAAAAGGCTAGGGTTTTTTGGGTATTTTTTTTTTGGGGGGGAGTCGCCCTTTTGTGTTTTGAGTAAAAAAGGGGAAAGGTTTGACAGGTGCTGGGGATGTAAAAGGTGTGTTTTTGGGGGGTTTATAGCCCCCAAAAACAAAGTCCCCATTTGGTGACCCCGGGCCTTTTTGGGGAAGCAACTTTTTTTATAACAGGAGGTTGGTAACCCACCCCCGATTTTCCCTAACCCCCAAATTTTTTTCCAGTTTTGGATTTTGTAATTTAAATAGGCTTCCTTTTGATCATTTTAAAAGGGAAACTGTCCAAAAATTTTATGTGTAATGTTTCCGTAATACTTTTTTTTAATTGGGGGCATCTGTTATTTTACTTTTGGAAGTCGGAAAAAAAAAATAAAGGGAATCAGAGAAAGGGAAACGTGACTTTAATAAACCTTTAAATTTGGGATGAAACAGGGCAAAAAAAAAAATTTGGCCCTTATCGCCCTAACACAAACATGGAAAGGGCTGAAAATGCCCTTTTTTTTTTAAGCCCTCTCCCATCTATGGGCCTTTCCCCTTCCCAAAAGGGGCTTTCTTATCAGGAAAAAATTTTATCCTTTTTTTAAAAAAACATTTTTTCCCCTTTTAATTTTTCATTATTTTTGCTCCAATCTCTCCCCTAACTGAACAAAAAAAACCCCATACCAGCAATTTGAATGTAATTATTTTGATGTCAACCGCTTTTACATTATGGAAAATTTTTTATTTAAAAACTTTCTAAAATGGGCAAAACATAAACAAAATTTTTAGGTATGAACCCAAAAAAAATCTTGCACTACTAAAAGCTTTTGCAGTAGACAAAAAATAGATATTGATCTCCTTCTCCAAACAAAAATTTGGGGCCCGTGTAAAATCCAATTACCGGTCACTAAATTTAAGGGTCCCCATTAAAGGTCTCTTTTTAACCCTACATACTTCTTCCAATCCAACAAAAATTTTAAACCCAATGTCTTGCAATGCTACATACCCGATCTCCCCCCCCTGGGAAAACTAATGTCCTTTTTTTTTTTTTCCCCTTTTTCTGACCTGTAAAGTAATTCAAAACTCTTTCCCCCTTTTAAAACCCCCTTGTCTTTTTAATAATTTAGGGGCTTGGGATACTTTTTATTTCCAGGTTTGACATTATCATTGTAAACGCCTGTTACCTCTTATGCATCACTCTTTTCCCCTCCATTCATCTTTTCTTTTCTGACCGCTCCTGCATTTTTAAAGGAATATTTTAAAGGTTTTAAAAAAACTACTTTAATGGGAAGGGCTTATCTTTTTAAATTATTACCAAAAGTATAATTGGGAAAGAGAGCTTGGTTTCTTTTTTTTAACCTCTTGGGAAGCTCTCACTACCACCTAATATCTTCCCTTGGGACAAATCACTGGGGAAATAAAAACCAGGAAAAAAAGTTAAAACGCGGTACCTTTACCCCCCCTCCAAACTGGGGGAAAAATGTTCCATATTCCAAAGCTTAATGGGAAAGCAAATCCCCTTTAATTTATTGGAACAAGATTTTTTACCGGAAACCTCCGATCTCCTGTGATTGAAAATAGCACCTAATCATTCCTTACATTGCTTCACCCTTTGTCTGAACCACTTTCCTCAAACTCCAGGAGTAGTAATTTTCCTTTGTTACTTACTCAGGAATTCCTAGACTAAGGGAATTTCCATTGATGCTCCTAATTTTAGGCGACACTCTCCGTCGTCTACAATGATATCACCAATGTGAAATGGAAAAAAAAAATACTAACCAATTAAAAGTGTAAACTAAATCAAATATTCTATAACCTCTGGTACCTCTATGTTTGAATAATCCTAAATATACAATCCAAAAATGTTGATATTAACATTTCCCAACACACGTTAATGTTTGTATTCTTATGTCTAGATCATGTTTACAATTATTGGCTTGTTAAGCTGACGGCGTTTTGTTACTTTTCGGAATGTCTACTCCCTCCTTACCTTCCTAGTTTTCTCCTTGTCCTCTTCTTCCCCTCTCCCGCACTTTCTTCACTCCCCTCTCTATTCTCCATGGGGTAAAAATTTTTCACTTTCTGACAAACATTAACTGTATTGTTGATATTCATTTCTCACTAATGTGTATTTTGACCACTCTGTTAGTCATGCTTACTAATGTCTATTTATTTTTTTTTTAATTTTATTCTTTTATTGTACCGTATGTTGGTTTGATTCTCTCTCACTCTATTTTTGGGTAATTATATTACAAATTTTCAATAAAGAAATTACGGATTTTAAAAAATAGGACTATTAATTCAGTGTTTAAGGATGTAAAAATGACGTTGCAGAAAATAGCAAGAAACCATTTGGCTGATAAGTCTACTGTCTACTTATGTAGCAGGGTTGCCTGCTAGCTTGTGCTAGAAGTGCTTGTCCTCCACCCCACCACTCTTCCCCCTCTCTGGAGTGTGTTTCCTCTGAGTGGGACAAGCCTCTGTGCCTTTTGTCCTTCCCACGCAGGCTTTTGTCTCACTGCACACAGATAATATGTTGCTCCCCCAGTCCGTTCAGGCACAGATCTGGTTCCAGGGGATGGTTCCAGGGTGGAGTAAGCCCTCCAACTAAGAGGGACTAGGTAATAGTATCAGGCTGTACCTGTGGATAGCCTAGTCGGGAAGCTAATCTGTACAGTGGAGAGGTACAGGGGTCTGGACGGCATTGGACCCCTTTGGTGATGCCTGTGATGACCCCAAGTGTGAGTGACACCATCCCTGGGAGTCTGCTGCAGCCTAGATGACGCCATCCAGGTGACCAGGACCCTGATGTCTTCACAGATGATATTTATATACAACGCTTAGTTTGTATGTACTTCTGGGTAAGTGCATTATTGTACTACTACTCTCACGGAGCAGCGCCAAGAGTATATCACATCACTTTAACCTCGATTATATTTGGAGTATTTCTCATCTTCAGGGACATTTTATATATTCATAATATGATGATCGAACAGTTTATATGAACATTTTTTTCTGTATTTTATGGTCATTTTACTACTATTTCAATTTTTAGCGCTGCATTTCTTAGACTTTATTTATTACTGAGGTGCCAAGGTATACCTTTTTTGCTAGCCGCTCCACACTATCAAAATCTTTTCTATCTAAACTACAAACTAATAGCATCAAGTTGCGCTCGTTCACTCTGTTTTTTCTATGTGACTTGCTTGCAACTTTGATGCAAATTGCCAGTGACTTGCTTATGACTTTGTATTGTTATGATTGGTCAAAGTCAAGCAAAACATCAGAGTGTGACCATATTATTGTACTTACAAAACCCTCTGAAGTTGCCAATGAATTAATCAGATAAATCCAAATCTCTCAATAACAAAACGAAAATGTCGTCCGAAATTTGGTTCGTAATTAATTGAATCATATCACGTGTCTAGTGTTGAGTTCCTCTTTGACTTCATCAGTATAGGTTGAGATCTGCAATTTAAATCTTTGTCCCATTTATGTTGAGGAAAAAGAGCTACTTGTTCTATCTAACCCAGGTAGCAGAAAGAAATTTTTTTTTTTCTATAAGTTAATTGATCTCTTTTCAGTATTGTATATCTTATTTTGTAACTTCTGTTTATGATAACTTTTTGTATCATTTCTATGCACTGCCCACCTATGTATAATCCAAATATAAAAATTAATAAATTGATTGCTATGAGGCTATGGGGATTGATTTACTAAAAACTAGAGCAAAATCTGTAGCTTCTAACTTTAGCCTTGTTCAGTTAAGCTTTGACAAAAGAAAAAATAGGAGTGATTGGTTTTTATACAGAGTTGCACCATATTTTGCACTTTCTAGTTTTAGCAAATTAAACCTTTGAGTTTGAGAATCTGAAAGAGGTTGAACTTAAAAAAAAAAGTCATGGGGAGCTGGGCACTGCATAAAGACATGTACCAAATGGAAGAAAATGTCCTCCATTAATGTGAATTCAAGGATGAAATGGGAAAAAACAACAATCCTTTTTATATGCTTAGATGCCTTTAAGCTGTATGTGGTGTTGCCACCATCACAAAGCAGTGATGGCTGACTGTATCCCCATGCCGATGCCAGTGTCCCCATGCACTTCCCCAACAACCTTGACCTAATGGTTGTGGGGATCTGTGGGCAGGGGAGCTCATTAACATCAAGAAACCCTTTAAACAAGGAGGCACCCTGATGCTGCCCCCCCTTGTGAATTAATAAGGGGTTACCCATTTACTAAATGGTTTTAAATTTAGAAAAAATAAAGACTCCATACTTTAGAAAATTTGATTTAACTTGAACAACAAAAAAAAGATTCCTTTTAATTAAAAAAAAGCCAAAAAACGGTTCCTTCATTGTAATCCATTGTCAATCATGGAATCCAGCATTGTCACGTTGATGCCAACTTGACGAACTAAAAAAAAAACTGACCGCCTGCCGACTCGTGCGCACCCGCTGAGTACATGCCGCAAATGGTAACATTTGGCAATCAGATGTAAACAATTGAGCAGAGCTAGCGGTGATGTCACTGATGTCACTACCGACATCAACGCTAGCTTTGCCCAATTGTGCTGTGATTGGCCACAGGATGACAGGCTGTCCCCCTCCTCCTGCTTGTAAAAGCAATCAAGCAGCTAATTAGCCGCTAGTATTGCTTTTACTTGAAAGGCAGCGCGTTCGATTTTGCTGGTCCTTGTTGGGGCATATATGTAATGTCCTTTTTTTTCCTCAATTCACATCAATTGATGAAAAAATCTCTGCCAAATAATGTGTATAAAAATATATGGTGAAGTATCGGGAGCGATTGTCCACCCACTGGCCACACCCAGACCCCCATGCTTGGGCATATACATTCTTTTTTTTAACTGCGTGGATGAGAAATCTTTTTGCTACTAGTGCTAGCCACTGCAAAGGGTCCAGAAAGAGAAGAACAAGCTTCTCAATTTGCTTCAGGAGATCAGCAGAGTCCAAGTGGCAAAAATCATTGGCCAGGACCCACTGATGAACTTCTCCTGCAGCAAATGCAAAGGGACCAGTTGGGGGGCATGTGCTCACACCAGGAAATAGATTGTGACATATGGGTATGTTGCTTTGCCAAGAGCTGGTCGCTCTCCAGCAATGTTCATGTGCAAGCAGTTAAGTACAATTTTGTTTTTTCTTCAACTTTTTTTTTACATACCGTCACCAGCATGATATGACAGGTGTAACGATGATCAGGGACATGCTGGACACAGCATGTAAAAAAAAAAAAAAAAAAATGGAAAATTTATTACATTCCTTATTTTTTTCTTCACTTTACTTTTTACTGTTAAAAAAATACTTTCATCAGAGTAGTTCAATGTTACCATGGTGGGTGATCAGGGATTTTTTTTACACTTCATTTGCTGGTGCAATGAACTACATTGTGCACCAGCAAAGCTTTGAAACTGTCATGAATGGCTTAAGTTCATGACAGTTTAGAATACTAGTGATCTCTGATTGGCTAATCACATGGTACAGGGTGCTTTAATTAGCCCAGGTACCATGTAATACCGTGTGAGCCAATCACAGCTCACTAGTATTAGAAGCAAGCTGTTATAAATGAAATTAATTTATAATAGCTTTGTTTGCCATTGTGATCATGTAATCGCATGTGTCTGGAGGGGCACTGTGCACCCCCCTGTGCCAGTACAAAGCCAAACAACACTTTATTTATTTTCAGGTACTTGTATAGA
The DNA here is from genome assembly GCA_951230385.1 of Staurois parvus. NCBI lineage: Eukaryota > Metazoa > Chordata > Amphibia > Anura > Ranidae > Staurois > Staurois parvus. The sequence continues at coordinate 10,651 of CATNWA010005770.1, forward strand.
AGCCATCCATTTACGCAGTGCTTTACACATATATATTGTACATTCACATCAGTCCCTAACCCTCAAGGGGCGTACAATCTAAGGTCCCTAACTCACATTCATACATACACATACTAGGGCCAATTTAGACAAGAACCAATTAACCTACCAGCATGTCTTTGGAGTGTGGAAGGAAACCGGAGTACCTGGAGGAAACCCCCACTGGGAGGGCAGGCAACAGGGAGAACGTGCAAACTCCAGGCAGGTGGTGCCATGGTTTGGATTTGGACCGATGACCCTAGTACTTCCTGACGGAAGTAGCTAAACCATTTAGCCACTGTGCTGCCCCACTTTGCCTGTTACATGCCGCTCATTTTGCAGTATAAGTGATGTGGGCGGTCAGAAAGTCGTTATGATTTTGATGTTGTGGACTTCTATTTTGGTACCCAGGATAGTCCAATTTTAAGACCTTTCCAATATATGTAGAGAGAGAAATATCCAGGAGATTAACAAGCAATGCTGATTTTCCACTATGTTTTTAGTGCTTATATGTATGCTCTGTGTGTGTTATTTGTGCATGTGGATATTTTTAGACCTCATTCATATGGCTTCAAATGGTCACAGTTAGAGATGAGCGAATCGAACATGACGAAGTGGAATTCGTTTCGAAGATTTGGAAAAATTCGATTCGCGACGAATCCGAAGATTAGCAAACTTCGGATGCACGAATCAAATTTTCCCCAAAAATGGCGGCGACATGTGTGGCGACAGGAGAAAATGGACAGAGAAGATGGGGCGGGGGGGGTGGGGATCTCTGGGAAGGCGCGCAGACAAGGCGCGCTGACCCATAATGCATTCATGAGTCATGAATCATGACATGTGATCGCATTAGCCAATCAGCAAAGCCAGCCAGCCAGCACTGTGTAATGGTGGAGCTATAAATCGCGGCCATCTTCGAATTCTCCATTAGCCTCCGGTCATTCAAGAGAGACAGACCTCTGTGTATTGAGGACAGAGTTAGGGCCACAGAGACTTTAGGGCCACAGAATCGTTACTCAGGGACACAGAATCGCTACTCAGGGGACACAGAATTGTTACTCAGGGACACAGAATTGTTACCTCAGGGACACAGAAAATTGTTACTCAGCGGACACAGAATCGTTACTCAGGGACTCAGAATCGTACTCACAGGGACACAGAATCGTTACTTATTGTACGTTCAAAAGAGTTTAAATACATTTAGACGCCGGCTGGCGGTAATATTTTTTTGGGTGTTAGTGCATTTCCAGTGACACAAAACGTACAATTTACCAGCCAACGCAAGCTGCAATTGACCGATTGTACAATAAACTGACTTTCTGCTTCACAACCACTATTTGTACGTTCAAAGAGTTAGATCCATTTACATGCCGGGTGGCGTAATATTTTTTGGGTGATTAGTTGCATTCCAGTGACATAAACGTACAGTTTCCAGCCAACGGCAATGCTGCAATATGACCGATTGTGCTAAATAAACTGACTTTTCTGCTCTTCACAACCAACTATTGTAACGTTCAAAGAGTTAAATCCATTTAGACGCCGGGCTGGCGAGTAATATTTTTTGGGTGTATTAGTGCATTCCAGTGACACAAACGTACAGTTTCCAGCCCCGGCAAGCTGCAATTGACCATTTTGTACAAAAAGACTTTTTGCTTCACAACCCTATGTACTTCAAAGAGTTAAATCCCTTTTTGACCCCGGGTGGCGGTAATATTTTTTTGGGGGATTAGTGCATTCCCGTGCATAACGACAGTTTCCAGCCAACGGGGAAGCTGCAATTGACCCGATTGTGCTAAATAAACTGACTTTCTGCTTCCCCAAAACCCCATTGTACTTCAAAAGTTAAAAACCATATACACGCCGGGGGGCGTAAAATTTTTTGGGGGATTAGGCATTCCAGGACATAAAGTAAAGTTTCAGCCAACGGCAACTGCAATTGACCCCATTGTGCAAAAATAAACGACTTTCTGCTTTACAACCATATTTTTACGTTCAAAGGTTAAAACCATTTAAACGCCCCGGCGGTAATATTTTTTTAT
>CATNWA010005771.1:0-11463 GCA_951230385.1 Staurois parvus
CTCTGACAGTTATACATATGTATAATACAGAATTCACAATTACACTAAATGTATAAGGCATCTGAATATAAATATGTTCAAACAAAATAAGACAGTGACAGTGTCGTGTGCAGGGGCGGACTGACCATTAGGAAACTCGGGCACTGCCCAAGGCCCCGGGGTTAATAGGGGGCCCCATGAGATGCCCCTGGTACCTTTTTCATAGGCTTTTTTTGAGTTTGGGCAAGGACACAGGGGCCCCATGATCCCCTATTGCCCGGGGGCCCCATGAGTTGTCAGTCCGCCCCTGGTCGTGTGTGTTTATTACATTTGTACATTCTAAAACACTTTGCCAAGAAGTTCACATTTACTGAGTGTGTTATAACTTTAAGCCTGGGGAGGTCACCCTAAACTTGCAAAAGAAGAATTACACCATAGGCACACTTTTTGTGGAATTTCAGGGGACAGTTCCAATACTACATAACTTTTTCATAAGTGATAATATGATTAACCAATGATTTCTGCTGGGCTAGAGTAGGGGAGGATGGACATCATTACCAAAGTTTCTCACAAGAATATTCTAGTATAGTGTGGCTATTATTTGTCATCTAATATACCAAATAAACAAATATCATGGGTACAAGGAAGAGGATGTTGCAGTAAGGTGATGGGCACAATAACTACTTGCTGTCAGAAGTCAGCTATAATCTGACAACCCCAATGCAGTGTATGAGATCTGCCTTTGGTTCATTATAATGTATAGAGTAGATGATGGCCATATGTTTAATTTTGAACAAATCTATTACTAACTACTGATGAGACCAACATATGATAAGAGCAACTATTATCTCATTTATTTTGCACATGGTCTGCCATTCAGTTTTAATAACCAGTGGAGTTTTACTCAGCTTAGCATTTAGTAAGTGGGAATAGAGAGTTGATATTAACACTTTGGGGTCTTGTAAACATATCACTCCTATTAGTGGGTATTTAAGCACTTCAAGACCAGACTGTTTCACCTTCCAGCAAAGGCCATTTTTCAGTTTTTAGAGTTGTCACACTTTTAATAACGATGACTCCTCCATGCAACAGTGTACAAAAATGAATTTTATATCATTTTATTGAGACAGATATAGCTTTCTTTTAGTGGTTTTTATCCACCACTGAGATTTTTACATTTTGCTATACAAAGAGGAAAAAGTAAAATGAAAAAATTTCTTAGTTGCTGTTATAAAACTTTGCAAACAAAATTCTCTTTCTCTGCTACATTTGAGAGAAAAACAAATCTGTGGATATTATTTATGGTCTTAATAATTATGGTGACACTAGGACTGGTGTGGTGGTGATTGGGGACACTGGATTGCTGCACACTTGAGGTTGGGGGAGGTAAAACCTTGCTGCTGAGCCTAGGTTTTACCACCCAACATCTGCCCCTTTAGCTGCAGAGGCAATGGCCAGGGTTGTGCACATGCCATGGCTGCAATGTTTTTTTTGCAGCCATTGCAGGAACTATAACCCTGTTGCTTTTGGCAGGCGTAGCACCCATGAATTGTGACTCATTCAGGTGAATGGGGATGATTGTGCAGGAGCAATGCATCTCCTCACTGCCTGTCAGATACTCTCTGAAGTGTGATCAGAACATAAATCATTCTTCAAAGAGCACTGCACATGCGATAAAGTCCTTTGGTGACATTGGGACTGATGTGGTGGTGATTGGGAGTAATGTGACTGACTGGACTTGTCTGGGGACATTGTACTGCTGTAGCAGGGATCATGTATTTGTTTTTTAACATACTGTCACTAGAGCAAGCACAGTGTCACTTTGTTGACATTGTACTGCTGTGGTCGTGATCATGTACAATAACTGGCTGTTCTGGTGACACTTTATATTAGTGTAGCCAGGCAATGAAGGGATAAGGAAGTGCTTGAATCATGGGGATATATTATTAAATAATCAGTATACAGGCCTGTTCATTTAGGTTTTTGCCCAATGGTAATGCTTCTAAAGTTGTCTGTTTGTCAGATATTAATGGCAAGTGTCTCTATTTCTATGACAATGAGAAAGGGATACAAGGAGCAACCCTGCCTAAAACCCAGAGAAAAAGATGGGGTATTGAGACCCTTAACCCATATATTAGACTTTGGATGGGCATAGAGAATGATAATCCATTTATGGCATTTTTTTAATTTTAAAGATTCAATTAGGATGTTGTTGCAGCTCAGAAATATAGGCTAACCATTTGCCAGAGCGGTTGACATACTCAAAATACTGCTTTCTAAGAAATACTAGTTTCATTTAGCATTTTCATGCAACCTGGTCTTAATTAAGCATGACACATTATCCCAACCCTTACTTCAATTTAGTAAAGTTAACACCATCTCAAGCCTTGGGTCATTAATTGGCCCGGAAATAGTGGATTTAAGTGTACTCTGAAGAAATGCCCTAAAGGGATGCCAATTGGATCTGACCTGGTAGGCAGTCATTAGGCATCAGACTGAGCAAAAGAGATAGATTTTCCTTAGCATCTGGGAATGAGTGTCTTAATCCAGTCCAGCTCTGTAACTAGTTGTTGGGGATTAGTAAAGTGAGGCACAGAAGGAAAGTTAGAGTTACAGAATAAACAAAAATATATTAACCCTCTCCCATTGAACATAATTATGAACTTGTGAGATGGGGAAACAGCTCTCATTGTTTGAACACTGTGTAAGTAAATTAATGTTTTGACTGACATTCTGCAGTTTAGCCACAAGATGTCACTGTTTTTCTAACACAGGCTCAGACTTCATAGATATTTGTATATTCATGAAGAGGTGGGGTTTTGCACTCAGAGTTGGAGTTTAGTGAACAGGAAGAGGAGACTGCAGCCATGTTTTGGACGATGCTGAATGAGGGGGCTGTGTGAGCTGATGAGTTGCCAGGAATGCTGATGAGATTGCTGCCAGGAAGCTGATGAGATTGCTGTCAGGAATGCTGATGAGATTGCTGCCAGGAAGGCTGATGAGAGCAGAGGAACTAAGCAATATATACAGCAAGACCACATGCTTGTTGGAGAGACGTTTCTTCTGTTCAGAGTCACCAGCAGATACAAAGCAGACCCGGGTTGGTAAGATCGTGCATGCACCTCATTTCAGTGTTGGCGCCTTGAGACTGAGTCCAGGCCTATAGTTAGTTAGTTAGGGTCTCTGTTTGTGTCAGGCCACAAGTGTTGTTACTGATTATTGGAAGGACTCCACAACTTAAAGTGACATTTCACATTGGAGAGCTGATAAAATCCTACAAACTCAAGCCAGAATAGCGTTTTGCTCAGAAGGAATACTCAGGCACGTGCTACAGGACCAGTTATGAGAGAGGGAATACTGTAGATTTGTGTAAGATTGTAAGCTGTTGTGCTGCACCGCAGACTAGCCCATACCGTACACCCATACACTGATTCCTGCTCTTTTAGGGTAATAACAGGTAAGATAAGGCAGCTTATTTGTGCCCGCCAGTAGGTAAATTACTTCACTTTCTACCTTCATCCATCAGAAGGCGCCGTGCTGTGCAGCACAAGGGTCTCAGCCTTTGGGCTGGGGTGTATGTAAATATATTGTATGTTTCCAGCATTTGTGGTTGTGTTTATTTGCCACATCTAAGTAAAATTCTGTTGTGGCAAAAGCTGGTGTTGGGGTTGCTTTCCTCGTTCGTGACTTCGCTGTATCCTGGGGAGCCCACCCCGGTACACGGCTTTCAAACTAATAAGGAGACACCCCTGGAGTAAGAGGAATGACAGGAGTTGCTAGACCACTGCCTTCAATACTTATGGAGATGTTTAATGTTACATCGTTTAGAAGAAGACCTCTCTCACCAGTTTACACCAGGGGCAGACTCATTTCTGGAACCTGCTGGCTTCTGGGTGACATCTGCTGGTGGAAAATGGAACTGCACCTGAAAAAGAGAGAGAGAGAGAGAGAGAGATTCCTGCTAAGGACTCTAAGAGGAAGACTGGTTGCTGAGGATTCCGAGGGTAAGAAGGAGCAGTTCCATCTACAACTAGCTTGAGGGGGAAGACCTATGTGTGACCTAACCCATCAAAGGGTCTCCAGAGGATGCACTGGGATTTTGACTTGTGTTGAGGGGCCTCTTGCCCACCAGCTTCATTAAAATAACCTTGCAGTCACGTTGCATCGTTAAAGAGCATCTTCACTTTAAAACTAAACAAAATTTTAAAAATAAATCACTGTACATATTACAAATCATATGGACAAATACAGATATATGTTTAGGTCTAGAGATTGAAATTGATATATATATATATATATATATATATATATATATATATATACACACACATACAGTGTATATACTCTTTTAGATCACATTTAGGGCATTATCTTGCATAAATTAGTTTGTGGCATATAGCAGGTTAACAGGAAAAATATATGTAATGATAAAAATATACACACCCCAGCAAATTTCATGTACTTTTTTAGCAGCAGCGAGCACTACTGAAACACATCAAATAAAATAAACATCTAACAGCTGTTCTCGCAGCCTAGGAAATTATATTTGCCACTTTAGGTATCCAGTGAATCAACATTCAGAGAGTGTGTACTGCATCTGGAGTAAAAAGTGTTTGCTTAAATTATGCATGCGGTGCTCCATATTTGCCTAATAAGAAAAATATAGAGGAACTTGTACTTAAAAACACCTGTCATAAAAGGGCACATGGGTAATAATTACACAAATTTACTGTAAATATGAAATTTGTGTGATCAAGCCACCTGTCCAAATAACTCAGTAATTTGACTAACCACAGTACTTACTGACTTTCAATGTGCAAATAAATTCTTAACTAATTCTGGCACATAAAATGATTTCACCATCTAAGCAGCAAAACGTTGCTTTATGAAATTTTTGTGTATGCAGCTCAGTCACTGTTATAACACACTATAACTCATTGCTTAGACTGTTATAATCTCCAGCTTTAAAGTAAAAAAGTTATAAGTTGGAACACGTAATCCCTATTTTAAAGCATATTTATAAAAATTGGTCATTTACAAGGACATTCATGCACTTGGATTTAGTCACATTAACCGGGGAGTAGTCATTTTAGTCATTCCCGGGGAGTAGACATGGTGAACATCTGCATGTGCAAATGAGAATATAAGTCAAAAACTCTCATATGAACTATTTCAAATGTAGAATAGGATAATCCATAGTGGGTCCCCATAGAGAATCAATGGGAAGTCATAGGGATTGAGAAGGCTAAAAATCCAGGAAGAACCCTATGCACACTGCCATATACCCTTTCCAACAAACTTTGCAATAGAAATAAAAATAGTTCACACATATTGTTAATACATGTTTAAGCTGGCTCACTGAGTCAAAGTAATCCCATTTCAAATGTATAGCAGGATAGGCCATAGTGGGTCACCATAGGGAATCAATGGGAAGTCATAGGGATTGAGAAAAATGCATTGTGATCCCTCAAGGTATCTCTAAAAGTGATGATTATTTACTGTAGCTTAACCTGTCAACATAAGTCTAAATTTGTAGTTTTGAAATACAATAAGAATTAGTCCCATAGCCACAAATTAACACAAAATACAATATATACCCTGTAATAAACATGCACAAAAATCAAATGATGTGTATCTTAATTCACACAAATTAAAATTACAAATACCAAGGATTACTAATATCATGATCAATCACAAAGATGTAGTTGAGAATAATGTAGAAGGGCAATGTTGTAAAAACAGCAAACATGATGAGGTAGAGAATCTAAAGAATAGGCATAACCAAGAGAAAAACAGAAAAATGCTTGTGTCTGTGTGTGTGTCGGTAAAACCGCTGAGAACTAAAATAAAACTTTACATGCTAAATAAATAAAATATAGCAGCAAGGATATGTCTCTTACGAAATGCAATAAAATGAACTGGAGTTACTGATAATTACCAAGGATTTAGATTTTGTGGGAATATCAGAAATTGGCTTGGATGAAAGTTATGATTGGAAAATGAATATGAAAGGTTAAAGTGTGTTTACAAAGAATAGAAATAATAAAAACAATTGAAAAGGGATATGTCTGTAAAATCTTGTTTCTAACCAGCTGTGAATAAAAAGGTCTACAAAGATTGTTGCAGCGTTTAGTTCAAATGGGTATATAAACATGGTCATAATTGTAATAAATGTTGCTGCTGAAGTGTAAGTGCTGCTATGAACTGAAATGGTAACAGCATTAATGTACTCCTTTTTATGGATGATTTCAACAATCCGCACATCAACATGGACATTGATGTGTTTCTAGTGAAGGGCATAGACTTTTTATCTACTGTACATTACAAATGTGATGCTGATAAATTCTAATAGACAAGATACCAAGGTAAAATGCAGTTTGGGGAACATTTGGACAACAGTAACCACAACATGTTTGAAACATATGAAATGGCATTGAATATATCATTGAAAAAAGGGGCTTACAAAACAATAAAGATTATGTAGGCAAAATCCAATTATTTGCAAGGTAACTTGAGAAATGTAATTATAGAGGAGAAAGCAAAAGCTCTTACATGCACATCTGCATCTGTTTTCACAAACGAGTGGCCGATGTCAATAGAAATTGGTAGAGAGAGAGATAACCAATACTGTCTATTCAATAAGCCCAACACTGAAAGTTACTAATAAACAAAATAAAAATAAGTACCTAACACAGGTAGCATACAGTATATCCCTTTGTGCTAAAGGAATCAACTCCGGTAAAGTAGCTCATAGATGATTCGATCAGCCTGCCCATACATGGTCCCTGCTGAACCTTCCAATTTCTATCAATGTATGGCCAGCTTAACTCATATTTGTCTATATTTTATTTTACCCTTACAATAGTGCAAAGCTACAACCGGGTAACAATAGATCAGTAAGTCTGAGATATATTGTTTAACAATTATTTGAAAGTATTCTGAGGGAACACATATAACATACAGTATATTGTAGAAAGAAATCTCATAACAAAGAATTACCATGGGTTTATGAAAGATTGTGTCTAACTTATATGATAGTTTTTTTTATATGAAGAGGTAAATTTAAACCTGAGGGGGAATATTATTGCTGTACATTTTTTTGTTTTGGTTTCTCTAAAGCATTTAATACTAATCATAAATGAGTTGATAATTTAAGGATTAGGAGAGAATATTTGTATATTAAAATGTGTTAAAACTGGGGTTCTTAAAGGTTCTTTTAGTTTGAGGAGCCAAATAAGAGAATATTGACTACACTGGGACCTAAAAAAGGAAATATCACTAAAATGTCTGCAAAACTGTACAAACACAAATAATAATGTCTGTATATTAAAAAACAAAAAAATCCAGTAAACAATTTTTTTTTCGATTTTAGCACTGTTCTCAAATTAGCATTAGTAAAGCAGAAAAGTAGAAAACTAAAATTATTTTTAAAAAGGCAATGATTATAATTCATAACAGAGAACAGATCCCTAAAGTAATTTCAGTGTAAATGCTCATTTACAAAAAAAAATATTATTTTTTTTTACACTATTAATGGTGGCGATCAGCGACTTATAGTGGGACTGCAATAGTACAGCGGGCATTCTGACACTATCTGCCACTGGGTGGGAACTAACAAACTGTCACTGACATCTCCATTGACACTAATACAGTGATCAGTGCTAATAAAAAGAACTGACTCTGTACTAATGACACTGGGCAGGAAGGGGTTAACATCCGGGGTGATCAAAGGGTTAACTGTGCACTGTGTTGTGATTTAACCATGTACTGTGTTGTGTTTTACTTGGGGACATGCTGGCTTTTATCTCCCTGTTTGCTGAAAGGTAAAAAACCAACATATCCCACTTACAGGAGAGAGATCTGTGTAGTTTACATTCACAGATCTCTCTGCTGTCAGTTGCTCCACCGATCACTGAGTCCTGCCAATGAATCGCTGGCCGGGACCTGGTGATTGAGACCTACAGGAGCCAATGGCAGTGCAGGTAGGACAGCAAGCATATGCCCCCTACCCAGAAATGCAAAATCACGTATATATAGGGAGAAGATCACTGTCACAGAGTGGGGATCACTGGCAGCAAGAGGTAGCTGTATAGGAGCATGTTACATGTTACACACTAATTATGGGTGTACCATGTAACATGTTCCTAAAGGTGAAATTAGCCTTTAAAATGAAAAACATGCAAAAAACAGGCTGAAGTGAACAGTGGTGTTCCACAGGGTTCAATTTTATGTTCACTTTTTGTGAGACTGTTTTGATGAATTAAATTGTAATGTTGCCATTTTTGCAGATGACATCAACATTAAGTACTCTTTCAAATTATTGTGATCAATAAATAATAAATATGTGTACTAAACAATAAAAACAAATGTGTGTGCGGCTGCAAATAGCTGCAGGAAACCCCTGCTGATTTTCTTCCATCTACACACTGTCAGGCAAAAAAGACAGGTGTGAATGTAGCCTAAATGATCAACAGAATTTAAAGCTAAAATTGAAGATTTATCATAGGAGAGTTATTGCCCTTGATGAAATTGATGGAATACAGCTGGAGCCTCAAAAGATGAGGAAGCAACAATAAGCTTAGCATACCAACCCAATGCCAAAAGGTAGTTGCACAAGGAAACACAATTTTTAGATGTATAAAAAGTGAGTGAATGTGCTTGTACTGTATTCCCTCCACATAGCTCAATTGTAAAATATTGGGCCCAGCTTAGGCAACCACATTTTTAAAAAGTAGCTTTGGAGTGGGTCACGTGTTTTGTTCAGAGAACTCAAGTTCACCTTTAAGTTTTTGTTTTTTTTTCATAAAAATCTAACAATTACTCGGTAGTTTGAAGAGCATTATAAACAAATTTAGAAAAATTAACATACTGACATAACATTGATCAATGTTATATTATGAGATGTATTTGAGAAAAACAGTTCATTATATAGGAACTATAAGATCAAATAGTGGTGTTCACTGCATTTTAATTGTTACTGGCAAGATCTACAAAGTAAAAAAAAAAAAACTAAGAAAAGAAAAGCAATGCAGCCAACCTAATCTCATCTAAGTACTAGTAAGTTGCAATATATTGCATTTTGTTTTTGGGTTCAATTAGCTTTAATTAGCTTCCAGTTCAACAGAGGTTGCTATAATTTGCCATGAACCAGGTAAAGACTGGAGCAAGCAGACCAGTAGAGGGTATTTTCTCTGCCTTAGTGTTGCATGCTTTATTAGCAGTCAGAAATGGTGAGGTCATCAGTCAGGTTCATCAACTCTTAGCACCAATGGCCAAGCCCTTAGTATTAGCCTCAGATCTCTGTTTTCTTGTCTCATTTATCTTCTCCTTGCATGATTTTTTGGCTTGCGGCAGAGAAGCATCCCAACAGCATTATGCTGCCACCACCATTGCTTCTTTTGTGCAGTGTATTATTTTCTGCCAAACAACAAGAGGTTTTATTCTGGTAATTCACTGACCAAAGACCACTCTCTACTGGCTGACATCCGTCACTAATGTGCCATTCTTGAAAACTGGTAAATTATTTTATTATTGTCATGTGAATTTTAGTTAACAACATGGTCTGTCTTTCACTCACATATCCCATAATTATGATGGCTGGTTGAATACACATGGGGCTGCAACAGTCAACATTTGGATGGTATATGTCCTTTCCTAGTCACTAAACCAGTGTGGTTTTGATATCTCCATTCAGATGATTCACCAGGTCTTTTGGTTGGCTTTTCTCGTTAGTCTCCTTCTGCATGGTCATAGTCACTTTTGGTCGGATGGCATAATTCCATGGCAGATTATACAAGCTGTGCTTTCACACTTAACATTCGCATTCATTATTGTAATCATTATGTAAATGTCCCATTAATGGATACTGTAATGACTATTGAAATCTCATGCGAATACATCCCCTGCTGACTTGTGCTTTTCTTTCAAAAGCCCCATTTCTTGCAGAGTTGCTTGGAGTTGTTTTTTTTTTACTATTGATTGTGGACTCTCTGCCATTGCCAGAGAAAAGTAGGCCCTAATAAGTGGTCAAGACACAATCTGAGATGTTTAAGACTTTGCAGCCTGGACTAGCTCCCAGATTGTGATACAACAGAGCAACAACAAGATGAGGTACAGCATCAAGAGAATGAAAATTGTAGTACGGGCAAGCAAGAGACGGTACAGGTTGCAACAGGGTTTATCCAAAAATAGGTAGAGGTTGATGGGAGGGCAGACATATAATTGTGGTCATAGGTAGTGAGGTCATCAACAGAAGCCAAAAATGAAATTAGAAGTGAGACATGTGAGCTGAAGCCTTGAAAAGAATATTAACCCCAGTATGAACAATAACAATAAGTGTTGCATCAGGAGGTGGGGTTTTTAACCTAGGCAAGAGCATTCATTTGCAAGAAAAAGTATGTGAACCCCTTGGGATTACTGGAGTTTGCATGATTGCATAAAATGTGCTCTGCATGTTATCTAATCACAACAATTGTAGTACACAGTTGCTGAACTTTTTACTACAAAACATTAAAGTTGCCATGGTTTTAATTTCAATAACATGTAAACATTTTACAGTCGGGGGGAAAAAATTTTTTGTGAACCCTTTGGACTTAAAATGGTTGACCCCCTTTGGCACAATAACCCCAACCAAACGTTTTCCGTGTTCAGATCAGACCTGACAACGATCTGGAGTAATTTTGGACCCCTCCTCTTCACAAAAATGTTTTTAGGTACAATATTCTTGGGAGTTGGTGTAAAACGTTCTTAAGGGCCTTTCCACAGCATTTTTAAACGGGTTGAGGGGCGGACTCTGAAAAGGGCCAATCCAAAAAAAGGCGTTTTCTGTGTGTTGCAGCCTTTTTTGTTGAATTTTAAATTTTAGCTTTGGGGCATTGGGGGGCCCCCGTTTTCACACCCCTCCTTTGCGGGGCTTCAGGTTGGGGCAGGTTTGGTCGTACATTTCCTGCAAAATGGGAAAAAAATTTGGGAATTTTATTTTTTTCCCTCCTTTTGGGACAAAAAACCGTCCGGCCCTGAAAGGGGGGGGAAAAAGGAGCCCCAAACCCATGGGTTGCTTTCCCTCTTTCCCTGTTTTACGGGGGGTTGAGGTTTTTATGTTGGGGAGTTTCTTTTGCCTTTTTTTCTCCACAAAATAGTGTTGTGTGTTCTTCCCCAAAAAAAACTCAATTTTTTGGTTTCATCTGTCCCAAGTTTATTTTGCCTGTGTTGTGTGGGAAATCCCGGTGCTCTTTTGAAAAAATTCAAAACCGTGCCCGCAATAATTTTTTTTGGCAAGCAAGGCTTCCCCCCAAAAGGGGGTCCTTCCCCCTGTATCCATTCTTGTTTAATGTTTTATTTAAATTTTAGATGTGTCAACAAAAATGTTAGCAAGGGGCCCGGATTTTTGGTTTTTCTTTAGCTGGGCACTTGGGTGTTGGAATGGACTGGCCGAATGGGGGGGATCCCTGCCTTTTTATCTGCGTTTCCCGGGTGGCCAGCGGG